>CM070760.1:8676382-8683882 GCA_036346245.1 Bonia amplexicaulis | reverse complement strand
TCTTCATCAACAATGGAGGGAGGGAGGGAGGAGCTGCTGGAGGAAGGATGGCACAAGGAGGCGAGAGGGAGGGGTGGCGCAAGGAGCGAGGAGGGGTGGGGACGGCGCAAGGGGAGAAAGGGGCGGTTAGGGTAAGGAGGTTTGGCGCCTTCCCTCCCCCTTTGGCCAAAAATTCCCACCTGGGCCAAGGCTCAGGCCCAGGTTGTCCTAAAAATTCAGAAAAGCCCCTTAAATGGTTTGATATTTTATTCTTTTCCTTAAGGTCGCTCTCTTTAATAAATCCCTTAACTGATAAATCTCTTCCAGGATATTACATTCTACCCCCCTTAAACATAATTCGACCCCGAATTCTAACCGTATCCTCACCCAGGATTAATTTCAATTAACTAAAACATTAAACACGCACCTGTTGTGAATAACTCTAGATATTGCTCGCACATGCGAGACTCCAATTCCCATGTAGCCTCCCTTTCGGTTTGCTGCGACTAGAGTACCTTGACATAATGCAAAGTTTTATTCCTCAACACCTTCTCTGATCTTTCCATGATTCGCACTGGCTTAGACTCAAATGACAGATCTTGCTCAATTATTAATGGCTCCAGAGTAATATGAAGTTCCGGATCTCGTAGGTACTTCCTCAACATAAACACGTGAAACACGTTATGCACCCCGCGCATAGACTCAGGAAGATCCAAACGGTATGCCAGTTTCCCAATTCGAGCTAGGATTGTGAAAGGCCCCACATACCTTGGGCTAAGCTTCCCTTTGGTACCAAACCTCACCACACCCTTGGTAGGAGACACCCTCAAAAGTACCTGATCTCCTACTTCAAAATCCAGATCACTTCTCCTCACATCAGCATAACTTTTCTACCTGCTCTGGGCGGCTAACAGATTCTGCCTCACCAAAGCCACCCTTTCAACCGTCTTCTGGACCCAATCCAGGCCCAAAACTGTCTTCTCGCCCACCGCTTCCCAGCAGAGGGGTGACCTGCATTTGCGGCCATACAACACTTCGAATGGGGCAGCTTTGATGCTTGAATGATAGCTGTTATTATAGGTAAACTCTGCTAAGGGCAATTGATCCTCCCAACTACCCTTCCAGGACAACACGCAGGACCTCAGCATGTCCTTCAGGGTCTGAATGGTTCGCTCTGACTGCCTATCTGTTTGAGGATGAAATGCCATGCTCAAACGAAGCTGGGTGCCCAATGCACTCTGCAAACTCTCCCAAAACTTAGAAACAAACTTGGCATCTCTGTCAGAAACTATAGTCTTTGGCACACCATGAAGTCTCACAATCTCCCGCACATAAATAGGTGCCAAATCACACGCTGAGTTGGTCGTGCGGATGGGAATAAAATACGCTGACTTGCTGAATTGATCCACTATCACCCAAACCGCATCCTTGCCTCGCGGCTACCGAGGCAATGCAACGACAAAATCCATAGAAATGTCGTCCCAAGGCCATTGAGGAACCTCTAATGGCTGCAGCAATCCTGCTGGTCTTTTATGTTCCACCTTTACTTGCTGACAAATACCACAAGAGGCCACATAATTAGCTATATCCACTTTCATCCTTTTCCACCAGAAATTCTGCTTCAAATCACGATACATTTTTGTTTCTCCTGGATGAACAGTATATGGGGTGCGATGTGCTTCTCTCAAAATATCACCCTTGACCTCCGCTTTCTGTGGCACACAGAGGCGTCCTTTAAAGCGCAAAGCACCAGACTCGTCTAAACTTGAGAGACCATGTGAGGTCTTCCCATGTGTATGATGAGTAATTGACATCGGCTTAGGGAAGTCGAGTTTGAGTTGGTTGGTTCGGATCATGTCGTTGCGGGGTGCAACGGGCTCGGTCGGACTTGGTCAAACCTGGTCAATAGGATTAGGATGATTATTCTGATGATTTGACAGGTTTGGGCTTAATATTGTGTTACTGATGCTATTTATGCTTTCATGTGTCGAGCGGTGCTATTTGATGTGTTTCTTGTCTGTGTTGGCAGCAGGACGTCGAGGCGGAGTCGTGGCGAGACACGATGTGACCGGATTAGACATAGGCGGTGTCGAGGTCAGAACGGTCGGATGTGTCGAAGACGGCGGAGATTCGATGTAGTTGCGAGTCGTGGACGGCAAGGAGCGCGGAAGCTTCCGGGAAGGTGCAGGAGGGGCGAATCGGTAAATTCGCAAGGCTGCACAAGCGGGAGACGGCTCCGTTAGGGTTTAGCCGGCGTAACGGGTTGGAGACCTGTTAGCAATGGCTATAAATAGGTGTTGGGGGCTGCATACCCCTTTGAGGATCACAAGGTGTATCACAAGGGTTTTGAGAGCTCATTTTATCTCTTTGTGTGTGTTGTGTTCCTCCCAAGAAGCATGTGAGGCTCTTGGTGTTCTTGAGGATTGAGAGGGAGAGGATGGATTGAGAGTCTTGTAATATTTTTGTTCTAATGTTCATGCGTATCGGGACTCCTTGTAATTTTTGTTGGAATAAAATCTGAAGTTTTTCTGTTCTTCGTTCTTTTTCTTTGAATCCATTCAATGGCTTTGGGAGAGAATTAGAGTTTCTTTTCTCTCCAAGAGAGTTTTTGTACTTTTGGCTCTCCATGTCCATTTGAGTTGATTAGCTTGCAGTAGTTTTGTTTTCTTGTGTGTGTGATTGGACTCGATGAGAGATGAGATGAACTGGTTGTAAACTCTTGATTTCATTTTCATTCATGTCTCTGTGTTTTATTTTTGTTGTCAGGATGTTTATGCTTAACTCTCTTTCTCATCCTCTTTGTTGAGACTCTGTTTTGTCTTCTCAGTGATTTTCCTCCCTTCTTGTTACGTTTCTGGGTAGAGAATTAAAATCTGCATGTACTTTGGATAGCTTCAAGTTTGATCCTTCCTCTGCTTTCAAGTTCTAGTCAGCTCGGTTATTGCAAATTAGTCAAGCTGTACTTTCGGCAGCATCAAGACAAGTACACTATTCTCGTAGGCAAAGGATTCATGGGTGTGTTGTCTCGGCTATTTGCTCTGAAGCTTAGATCCTTTGTCTTGAGAAGCTTTGCCTTCCCAATCTTTTCCCTGCCTTCTCTTCTTCATTGCAATAATTATTGTACAATCTGTTGGCAATGGTCAATCTTCTTTTCACAAGTTCTTCGGTTGCATTTTAATTCATATTTACTGCAGCCTTTGAGTCCTTTTGGTCAGCAGAGAGCTTTCTACAGGGATAAGCTTCACTGTTTTTTCTCTTTACTGTTTTTGGCCAGCAGCAGTTGGTGAGTGCAGTCTGGATTTTCTTTTGCAGTAATCTGCTGTTCCCTTCTTTTTGTTCGCTTTTCTTTTTGCCTCTTTCTTTCGGTTGGTATTCTGCATAGAGGCACTGCTTAGTACTCCTCTAGTCTCTGTGTTTGGTTTAGTCCTTGCAGGCCATCCTCTACTTTCGGCTACTATGAAATTAGTGCTTTTCTTCTTATGCTTTTGGTGATCTTTGATCATTTTGCATGTAGATCAAACGTCATTATTTTCAGCTAAGAGTTTTACTGATTACTCTCTGATTTATGCTGAATTTTTTTGTATCGCATGCGTTCCAGTTTTCAGCAGAATTAATTTTCTGTGAGTTGCTTCGTTCTGCATCTTTTTGAAAAATCAGTGTACGAATTCTCAGGGGCAATTTTCAAGAGAACGACATTCACCCCCCTCTGTCGCCATTTCGATCCTACAAAACTGAAATCCCCTTTCTTGCCCAGCTCCATACGCTTCCTGACCCTCTGCAGTAATGGATCATGCTGTTGTGCCTCCCGCACACGCTTTGGAATGGCTGACTCTAAGATCAACTGTGTCTCCATTCGTGCCGTGCCCGCATAACAATAAGATATTCCCATACAGTCAAAATCAGCAATAAGACAATCTAGAGTAGCGGGCGTCGCCTTGCGACTAAGAGCATCGGCCTCCACATTGGCCTTGCTTGGATGATACTGAATTGTGAGATCGTAATCCTTAATCAACTCCAGCCACCTGCGCTGCCTCAAATTCAGATCTTTCTGGGTAAAGATATACTTAAGACTCTTGTGGTCGGTGAACACATCACAATTCTCACCATACAGGTAGTGTCTCCAAAGTTTCAATGCAAACACAACAGCAGCCAACTCTAAATCATGTGTTGGATAATTCTGCTCATACTTCTTCAGTTGCCTCGATGCATAAGATAAAACCTTACTATCCTGCATGAGAACACAACCCAGCCCGACTCGTGAAGCATCGGAGAAAACTGTGAAACGCTTCCCTGGTTCCGGGACAGTGAGAACAGGAGCGGTCACTAGTCTCTCTTTCAGAATCTGAAAACTCTACTCACAATCATCATCCCACTGAAACCTCACATCCTTCTGAGTGAGCCTGGATAAGGGCTTGGCAATGGTGGAGAAATGTTGCACAAATCTCCGATAATAACCCGCCAGCCCGAGAAAACTCCTCACCTCTTTGACATTGGTCAGTCTTTCCCATTCCAACACTGAAGAAACTTTGCTTGGATCAACTGATATTCCCTTATCACTGATCATATGTCCCAAAAATTCCACCTGAGACACCCAGAACTCACATTTTTTAAACTTAGCAAAGAACTTATGCTCACTTAGTGTCTCCAATACCAGCCTCAGATGTCGTTCATGATCTGCTTCATTCTTTGAGTAAATCAAGATATCATCAATGAATACGACTACAAAGTCATCCAAATACTCATGCAACATCCTGTTCATTGTCTCCATGAAAGCAGCAGGGGCATTCGTTAGTCCAAATGACATAACTTTAAATTTAAAATGCCCATACCTTGTGGAGAATGCTATTTTCTCAATATCCTCCTCTTGGACAGGAATCTGATTGTATCCCGACTGGAGATCAATCTTGGAGAATACCTTAGCTCCTCTCAATTGATCAAATAAATCTTCAATGCGGGGTAAAGGGTACTTATTCTTGATGGTCAACTGGTTGAGAGCACGGTAATCAATGCATATGCGCCAACTTCCATCTTTCTTCTTAGTGAACAGCACCGGTGCCCCCCACAGAGACACGCTCGATCGAATAAGGTCCTTCGCTCTCAAATAATCCAACTGCTTCTTTAGTTCTTCCTGAAAAGGTCGAGCCAAACGGTACGGGGTCATAGAAACTGGTCGTGCCCTTGGCACTAAATCAATCCTGAACTCCACTAGACGCGGAGGTGGCATCCCTGGCAACTCTGCTGGAAATACATCCATGAATTTCCAGACCACCGGAATACTTTTTGCAATCAAAGAGGAATTTGGCTTTTCCAATAGAGATAAAAGAAATCCACTCTTTACTGCTCTACTACCGGGATACAGACTAGCCAGCACACTAGGTGAGAAAGAGGGAGCACTACCCTGAAAAACTATCTCTTGGCCCGACGACGCTTGCAGAGTTACTGTCTTCCAAAAACATGATATGACAGCACGGTAATTGTGTAACCAATCCATCCCCACAATAACATCAAACGGCTCCATATTCATGATCATCAAATTAGCAATAAAATCCTCTCCATCTATTGTGAGCACACAACCCGGACAGACTGTGGAACTGGAAAGAATTCCCGTAGGCGAATGGACCAAAACTGACTGAGAAATAAACTGCAAACTCATATTGGCCCGACTAGCAAACTCTAAGGATGCGAAGGAAAAAATAGCCCCAGAATCAAATAAAATATAAGCCTCCACTGAATCCACCAAGAGCGAACCTGTCACCACGTCAGGACGACCCGACGACTCGGCAGTCGGTAAGGCGTAGGAGCCTGATGCTAGGGCAGCCGGTGCCCCAACACCCGGGTACGGCGGAGCTACCGCAGCAGTAGGTGCAGGAGGTGCTAAAGGCGCCACAGATGGGAAGAATGCTGCGGGAGGAGGCGGCCAAAAGTACCCTGGTGGCATCCCTCCAGGAGTAGGGTAGTGAGGTGGAGGCGGCGCCCAAGTCTGAGTAGGAGCGGCTGCTAGCATCTACACCGACCCCTGAGAAGAAGCTACTGGCACTGGAGACGATGCTTGAACTGGTTCCTATTTAATAATGCTAGCGGGGTTCCACTTACACACCAATGCCTTGTGGCCCTCCTGACCACAATGGCGACAAGCTCCAAACCAAGCACACTCTGAAGCACGGTGACCATCTCCACACTTGAAGCGTTTCATCCCCTGTCCTGGGGCCGGGCACACCATAGGGACACTCACTGAAGATCAAAAAGTAGAGGATGCCTAGGGAACTGGCTTCAACGCTGTCCCACTGCCTCCATAACTCTTCTTATAACTGCTCTCTGTACCCTTGGAAACCGCTGTACCTCCTGTACCCTCCAACCCTTCCCCAAGCTGCATCTCTAGCTCTATGCCCCTAGCTTGCTCCACCAAAGAGCCAAAATCACGAAGCTCCAAGCGCCCAACACTTGGCGGAACTCCTGCCTGAGCCCTCTACAAAACCTCTTAGCATTTTCCACATCGTTCGTAGCCACAAATGGCACAAAGAGGATTAGGTTATTGAAATCCACTTCGTACTCTGTCACTGACATCTAGCCCTGCTTGTAACTATTCAAAGACACCTCCATTCTCTCCACAAATGAGGCAGGGTAAAACCTCCTCCTGAATTGTTCCACAAATTCTTCCCAAGTCGCTGGCCCATGGACAGTGGTTCTGGCTGACAGGACTCCCTCCCACCAGAGATCTGCTTGCCCCTTCAGCTGAAAGGCCACATACTGCACTCGCTGCTCTGTCGTCAGTCCCAAAACTCCCAGATGCCTCTCTATGTGTCGCAGCTAGTTAGCAGCATCAACTGGCGTGCCCAAACCATCAAAGGTGTCCAACCTCAAAGCGTTCCACTGGTGTAGTCCCATAGCGTTCATCGCCGATACCATCGCTGGAACAGCCACGGGTACGGCCCTAGGTGCAGCGGGAGGGGTTTGGCTTCCCTGAACCGCCGAAGCAACCTCCTCCTCGGATCCCACAGAGCTGGTCTCCTCGGCTACAGAGTTCTTCACTTCAAGCGGGGGCACAGCCTGGCCTCGCCTGGCACCCTGCCGGCCACGGCCACGACCACGGCCTCTACCCCTTGCCATCTCTATATCAGAAACAAGCATAGAGTCACACATAAATACACAGTCAATTTTGATAATCAGCAACAATATATATAGATGCGATGCAAATCACATCCCCACCTACAATGCATAGTGTGTCAAGTTTAATGTTTTCGTTAACCACGGACCTACTGACCGCTCGATACCAATCAGAACACCCGGCCAAATTATGGCACGAATGCTACTAAACTAACAACATAACAAAGCTAAACTATTTGCATTCTACAAAATTTTGGCAGAGTCTCCTTTGTTTATTGTCTAAAACTGAAGTTCCAACAAGTATAATCAAAAGATATAATTAACCGTAAGCAATGTAATCAATACTAAGCAAAACAGCTATAAAACTTAATTAAAGCGCGGAAGCAATATAAAAGAGTTCTAATCCATTATTACATT